>JAHDVF020001151.1:0-35998 GCA_022606425.2 Lepidostoma basale | reverse complement strand
TTTCTACTCCCAGCGCCCTCAGGTCGTTCCTTACATGGACATCCACGTTGCAGGAGACCGAACCGGTTCCCTCTTTCTTTCTTCTAGTTATAAAACTTAAAAAGTGTTTTTTTAACCCTAGAACCTTACAAGGGGTGCTGAGGCACCCCAGAAGTTTTTATTTTTTAATTTGTTTCTCTGGTTTTTCATGCACAACTTTGACTTTCCGCGTATTTTACCTTGAGGTCGCGCGCTACGGATTAGCCAGTGACGCGGCGACAACCGGATGGTATAGACGTGTGCACGTGTGTCTTTGGGTGCTGGAATACCCCAGTGTAGTAACAACGTTAGTATTTTCTACATACAAGAGGAGGGATATTTGTAAAAGAAAGTACTTCGGCGATTCTCAAAAAACCTTTGCCTGTCGATCCTCTCGGGTCTGAATGTCACTCACAGGGGCGTTGTGGTTTTTGCCCAAGAAACAGGGATCATAAAAGCAAGACCCGGTGCACATAGTGCGAAATTCCAATTTGCTTGTAACACTAAGTCAAAGTATGTCAAAAATGCTTAAATCGATATCTAATTGTAAAAATTATAAAGCTGATTTGTAATCTCTGTATTAATGTTTACAGCATGTTGATAATATTAAGGATCTGCGTATCACGTGTGAGTCCAATTTCACATATTAATTACATCTATCTTATATTATCACGCGAGCCAACAAAATGCTTGGTTTTGTTCTACGGAACGCAAGATCTTTTTCCAACACAACGGCGATTCGTCGACTGTATGAAGCGCTGGTTCGTAGTAACTTAGAATACTGATCTATCATTTGGAACCCCAGAGAAAGAACAGTCATTCTGGAACTAGAATGGATCCAGAAACGATTTTTGAGATATTTATACCTCAGGGAGTATAACTATAATCCTTTTTTGTACCCTTCACTATTACTCACAGGAATGTTGGATTTCAACACTCTTGAAACTCGTCGAATGATCTTTCTAGGTAAGCAATTTTTTAAACTATTATCTGGAGGTATTCAAAATCCAGGAATACCAAGAGAACTAAATCTACACGTTCCCCATAGTTATAGCAGAGCAAGGGGGCATATATTATTTTATGCCCCAAATTGCCGCACAGAGGCCCTTCGAAGTTCTCCTGTATTGAAAGCGATTCGTATTTTAAATGAGGTTGCAAAAGAGATAGACCTCTTTGGATGCAATTATGGCGAATTCATGAATACCCTTACGACAATGGCAGCAAGGAAACAACTGGCATATTCCTATTCATAAGGTTCTATGTATATTTCCTTTGATATTCTTTCTTTTTTCACCATTTAATGATGTAAGGAGTTTTTTCAACAAACAAAATAATAATTATAATAATAAAATAACGGTATAATTTTCTAAAACGGCTTTTATTTATATTTTTTATGGACTATTTAGTTTTGGGGTACCTCATAACCCCTGTGTAGGAACAATGTATACGTCAGACAGTGTGGGGTTCTAGGGTTAATATTCAATCAGTATACAATGTTGTTTCACAACCTTGTATAAGAAACAATGTTTTGGTGTTGTTTTGTTTTAACGCAATCTGGAATAAAACAAAAAGCAAATGGAACAAAAACAGATGCGTGTCGTCATACTAGAGTCCCCCGACATTGGGAATATTTTCCGAATTGTTTTCCATCATCGCATTGTTTGCGACAGAATCGAAAACTTCAGTTAGCGCTTGCGAATTTATTCAAAAATTCGCACGACGAAATTCAAATCAAATTGAGGCATGCTAATTTTATTACGTTGTTTTCGTACGAATTCATCAAAATATCGGCGCACATCCCTCGCAAACGGAGGGGGGTTGGAACTCTTAAAATATAAATCTCGTTTCAAATTTAAGTTTGGAATTATGGTTATAAATATTTTATTTTTGCTACCCTTCTCATGTTTGAGGTATAAGAAATGACTGGATCTATCTTATATTCAACATCTGAAATCTTTTTTTTTTAAAAGAGAACCGTATTTTATTTATGCCCTTTTAACAAATACATATGGAAACATATCGCACGCTTAATAGAACACTGGCTTAACTAAAAAAAACAAGTTTTGTTCAATCTGACGTGAGTCGGTGTTTTAACAAAAACAGTCGAAAAACACGTACGAATGGATAGCGTTAATATTGTGAACGATTATCGTGCGTACGAATGGATTGCGTTAACATTGTAAAAAATAGATGGATAGCGTTAACCCAAACCTTTGTCTAATGTTAACTCAATTATGACCTAAACCATAATCGGTCAGTTTACTATTAAGCGTGCGATTTATAGTTTTTTCGTTTATATAAAGAATTTTGACGTGTAAAAATAAATTTTGCATTTGTTCCAATGACAATTTGAATAATTTCTTCAATATTATTTTAAAGTTCTTGCTGGTGTTTGTTTGTTTTAAGTGCCTAATTACACCTGATTTAAAAAACGATGGATACGTAGAACATAAATTAATTAGGTAGACAATATGTGCACCATCTAAAAATAACATTATGTGTTAAATTATTTTTATTGTATTATTTTATTTTATATCATTGTATTTTATATTATTTATTTTAGATTTATTTTGCGGAATGTTTTACGATCGTAGTGTTCGCGGGAGATGCCTATTGGTGGCGATGATGATCTTCTAACTGTATATTGGTAAAAAAAAATGTTTTCTATAAATTTGATAAATAAAATTGCACGTCTCATATTTTTTTCTTATTAGGGCATTATCAAAAGTTTAAATAGTAATTTGATAGTGTCATTGGAAGGCCCAACAATACGAAAAGTTATTTTAAAACCTTTTTTTATCAATAATCAACTATTCAACATGCATCGAAAGATTTTCTCAAAGATACGTTCAGAATAAAAAAAAGGTAAAATGGTTAATATAGTATATTGATATTCACGGTTCACGCGACTTGAGGTTATTCATAAGGGTAGTATTAGGGGTAGTTCTAAGGGTAGGTGCAATTCCTCTTTTACAATACTTAGACGTTATCAACCGTGATTTAGGTGCACTCCCTCAATAAATTGTGAAAAAGTAAATTTGATTCGACTCGCCCATGTCGCGAGGATAAAAGGACCCAACACAGGTCGAAAAGCCCAAGGCACTTTGGTCCCAATAAAGCTTCCCTCTGAGCACAAGGACCTCTAAAAAGCTCCGTTTTCTATTACCAAAGTAGTGGCTGGTAGTCCTGAATTGGATATTACAGCAAGTAGACGAAAGCTCACGGCAAAGGAAGTAAAAGCTCTAGAGAAAATCGCTAACTTCCCCTAGAGCTGAGAGTATTTTCGGCATCTTTTTCTCCAGTTGTGCGCTTTACGTTCAGTGGAATAACATGTATAGTATATATTTTAAGTATCTATATGTATATGGCATTGAAACCACAATCTTTAATGCTTTTTCTTAGTATACAAACTAACTGAGAGCATTTTCACGGTACATAGCACGTTCTAAAACGATAAACAATATTTTAATGCGTATGGAAATTGTAACGGTAAAATTGAAAAGCCATATACTTCAGTATTCACTTAGAGTGCTCCATCAACAACCTAGATAGTTAAAGCAGATTTCTAGTAATAACGTATATAATAACTCGTGATATTAAGTGTATGACTCGCTGTATGAATTTGGAGGAAGCTAGAGAGGTATGTCAGGATAGAGTAGTGTGGCGGTCCATTCTCTCTGCCTACCCCTGCGGGGAAACGGCGTGATGGTTTGTTATTGTTGTTGTTGTATTATATAATACATCGATTCCTAACTCTGACGACACTGGTGGAAAGAGTAATAAATCTGCTGAACATGACCTCCTTGGAGATTGACGTCTTTTTACATTCAGAAGACTCTTGACTTTAGAGAGTATTTTGTCTTCCTAAAGTCGAACCATCTATCATCTAACCCTTCGTGGCCGAGAGGTAAGTGCTTTGACACCCACACCTAAGGATCTGGGTTCGATTCCCGGCAACGGCAGTGTAATTATCACACTGTCTTTGGTCTGGTGCAGAATTCACGTGACAATAAAACGGCGATAGATTAGCTACCTATCACATGTCACGATAATCAATATGATAGCTATACCCTTTACATTGATTTGGCTCACGCTGTAATAATGTAATGAGCGATTTTTAATGTCTTGCCTGTAAAAATGTTTGTAATGAATGTCTTTTGGTAAAAGCTAACACATTTGAATGAATATAATAATAATACACTCGTAAAATTTGTATGTAAACCAATTTATTCTTTAAAACCACCAACCGGCTTTGCTACCACCGGAGCTTAAATAATTAATTGCTTAAGTGCAGTATAAATTTAATTGATTATATTCATTGATTAATTGATGTATTCAGGCGTCATTAAACTACTCACCAAATACTCCATAAACGTAAAAATGTTATGCGGATATAATTTACATTTACTATTTTACACTACTTCTTGAAATTTATAAGACATACACAATAAAACAAATCATACAGTTAATCAAAAAGAAAAAACACGTTAGTGTTGTTAAAATTTGTGTATCGAAAAATGTTGTGCCACAACACAAACATATCTACGATATGTGTTTTGAAAACACAAAGTGAAACAAAATCGTTACTTACACGCTAAAAAAAAAGGTAAAACAAGGAGGGGTGAATTATTTAAGTGATAAAGTTATTAAGATATAAAGTTCATTAAAAGTTGGTTATAATTATGGGAAAATAAAAACAAAATTTCTACACTGAGAACGAGAGACTGTGTCTCGAAACATGTTTGGGAAAAGTGTAAAAAAAAATAAGTAATAAAAATGTTTTCAAAAATTTATTCAAATGTGATCTCAAAATACAAAGCTGTATTTTACATACGAGCACTCGAAGAAAAATAAGTATTGGATAAAAAAATAAGGTGTGAAAATTATCTGTTATTATAATATACGTGAAAATTATCTGTTATTATAATAATATAATGCATATTCGTGAAAAAAATAGAAAAATGAATACTCACAATTTTCATGTAGTTGATAAGGCTATATCCGTGAGGCCACGTGTCTTCTGCGTCACAGGACAGCGGCTTAACGTCAATCTGCTGGGATGTGTCCAGATCGTGAAGGGCCTTCGCAAAAAGGTGAACGGCGTCGTACATCAGAGCAGTCTCGGTCTGTGAAATTAATTTACTTTTATACAAAACCATTTTTTACTTGTTTAACAAAAACTTTTATAAAAAATATATAATATAATGCACTCGGTTTCACTATGAGTGTTTTTTCTATAGATGATTTCATTTTTAAGCATCCAATATTTAGGAATTTCAAATTCCATGATATAAAATATTACGTTTCTTTGATGTTGTTTATTCTAAATAATGAAAACAATAAAAATAACAAAAAATATTTGATCCTCTCATAATTTTGTTCATGAAACTTTCTTCCGTTCTACATTTCATAATTATATCAGCATTTAAAAATCTATCGTAAATCAATCAATCACACATAAGTCTTAAGGACCTCATATATACATACGATAAATACGATATCGACAAATTCAATAACACAATATCGTTAATTACGGTTGGTAAACTCCAGGTGTTTATAAATAGGTGCCTTAGCTCAATATTCAAAATCAATTGGCCCCAAACAGTGTCAAATGCTGTTCTCTGGACTATGGCAGGCGAAAAACCAATTAGAGAACAGGTCACTAGACGCGAATGGCAGTGGATTGGTCACACTCTGAGACGGAACCCAGCCTGCATCGCTCAGGGCGCACTAGACTGGTCCCCTATGGGGGGAAAGAGAAAGCGAGGCAGACCTAGAGCCACCTGGGGAAGAACCCTGCAGGGCGAGGTTAAGGCGGCAGGCCTCACTTGGGATAATGTTAGGCATCAGGCATGCGATAGAGTCGGGTGGAGAAGGTTCCTTGAGGCCCTTTGCACCACGGAGGTGTGACAGGACAAAAAGAGAAGAGAGAAGAAGACGGTTTAAATTAAAATGTATCATAATACTCGTATGTCGTTTTTAATAAATGATTTTTTATAATATCTTTGCATTACGTATCTATGCTGAATTTTATTTTTTATTTTACAGAAAACTTTTAAGTTTATCAGTGATTATAAAATATGTTGAAATCGAACGAATGTCAAATTGAAAAATGTAGATAATTTTAGTAGGGTCGTAATATGCGTTCTTCGAGCTTTAGTTAATAGTTAGTTTTATTAAGTTTACGCATTGTCATTGTATTTTCACGTGACTATTTAATTATTTTATAACATACTTCTAAACACAAAAGTCCGGATCGTCCATGTCAACATGTGCAACATCGAAAAAAACATGATGTGTTATTACATTATGTGCTAAATTAAAAAAACGGTGGATTCGTGGAATATTATTTAAATAGAAAATATGTGCACCATCTAAAAATAACATTTTGTGTTAAATTATTTTTATTTTGTTATTTCAATTTATATCATTGTGTTTTATAATATTTGTTTAAGATTTATTCTGTGGGTGTTGGACGATCGAAGTGTGCACGGGAGATGCCTATTGGTGGCGATGAGGTTCGCAACCCATCACACCGCGTCTCCCGCGGAGCGAAGAGAGAAGGATGGAGTGCCGCATCGATAAAAGTGTGACAGTCCATTCTTTCTTCCTACCCTTTCGGGGAGACGGCGTGATGGTTAGTTAGTTTTTTCTTATTACTGGGTAACCTTACACACAACATTAATTTTACTATTATATTATACTATATAAATATGATTGTATGATATGACTCTTAATTTAAAATAAAATATAATTAAAAATTCTGCGTATAAAATCAAAAAGAAATATATTTGTCTGTCACTCAGAAATATTTCAAGGGGCCTATTTATAAAAGCTTAGGAACTTTTAATTCGGAAGTACAAACAATGTTTTGTTTCTATTGAACAAGATGACATTATAAAATTGTTTGGTAAAGTATTAGAAATAGGAAATTGAAAATTAATATAAACGACTATCAATTGTAGCGAGTATCGAACGACGACTACGTGTCGGTTAGTTAATAACTTAATCCTGATAGTATAACTTAATCCGTGGCTCTATCCCACAGTATTTCTTTTGGGAATGCTTGGGGCCAACTCTCTGCAGCTTCGAAGATACGGGCATCTCATTACCCATTTCTTTAGATTACTGTGGAGGATGTTTCGAGAACTCGGCCGTGCTGGATGGTGTTCGGCTTTTTGTCCCTGATAGATATCTCCGACAGCGACAGCATAGATTGTTTTACCTACCGGCCGCCAGAATCAACCTGCCTCTCGTGACACCGGTGGGAAGAGCAATTAATGAAGACCGCATTCAACGTTTTATTACTAATTCACAAAATTGTTAATGGACACACCTCCCAAGAATTTTTAAGGAAGACAAGAAGTAACCAACATGAACATCAATATGAAACAAGAAAGAAAAATAAACAAAGGCTCCCATTCAGAGAAAAAAACAAATCTCAGAATTCTCTTATGTATAAAGCATTTAAAATTTATGAAGATAAACCGTGGGATGTCAAAAGTGTGCAGAGCATAAATTTTTTTAGAATAGAATTAAATAAAAATGTAAACAAAATGTAACCTTATTTTAATAATTGAATGTTTAATTGTTTTTATTAGAACATGTGTTGTGTACATGTGTACTATTTCAAGTAAATAAATACTAACTAACTAACTTACCATCACGCCGTCTCCCCGGAGTGGTAGGCAGAAAGAATGGAACGCCACACTGCTCTGTCCCAACATACTTCTCTCGCTTCCTCTACATTCATACATTTTGTCATGCACGCACGTCGATTTTTCCGACTCCTCACGTGACCGACATTCAATATTTGATTGAATTGATCGTGCCACGTTTTCCTCGGCCTTCCTCTATTTCTAGCTCCGTTCACGCCGCTTACATATACCTTCTTTACCATTCTGTCTTCACTCATTCTTTCCATGTGTCCAAACCATCTTAATGACCCTTTCCTTATTTTGTTCATAACACTTTCATTCGCACCACATTCACTTCTTATACTTGCATTTGTCACTCTATCATAAAGAGATTTGCCACACATTCGTCTTAGAGATCTCATTTCTACTGCATTTATTCTACTTTCATCCTTCTTTTGCCAGTTCCATGCTTCACTTCCATACATAAGGGTCGGCACAAGAACACCATTGTGCACTGCCATCTTAGGTGCAAAAATGGAAGGTGTGTCAGTAAGCTGTTTGTTGTATGCGGACGACGCTGTGCTACTTGCAGACAACGAGCACGAACTGCAAGCCCTGGTGTCTAGTATGTATGAGGTATGCAAGCGATACGATTTGATGATGAATGTGAATAAGTCTAAGGTAATGATTTTCGAAAAAGAAGGAAGCATGACAGTCTGCAACGTTAGTGTAAACGGTGAAAATCTGGAACAAGTGGATGAATTTGTTTATTTAGGAAGTATGTTTACAAAGGATGGGAGGGTGTAGAAGGATATTGAAAGAAGGGTTGGGGCAGGCAACAGAATAAATGGTGCACTTAAAGTTGTCATCGCAAACAAAAGCCTATCCAAAATTGACTTTTCATAGTAAATTCTACCGTTAAATCAAATATCGCGTATTTCGTAATTCGTAATGTTTGTTATTAAAGCCACAAAAATGTCGTTATGTTATCCAAACACTATTGTTATTATTATAAAATGTCCGCAATGTTCCAAGCCGTCAGCAATTGGCGCAAAATAAATTTTTTTTTTAGTGATCGCGTAATTCGAAATTTTTTGGGAAATCTGGTCCCTTGAATTTCGAATTAACGGACTTTTACTGTACAATAATTTGACAATGCTGTTAACCGCCCTACCTCCAGGTAACTTTCCGTGAAACATACAAAAAAAATCATGTTTTTTATTAATTAAATTTAGTTATATGTTCATTTTATTTTTTTTAATTACTAAACGTCAAAAACTCGACCTCAAACTTCGCCTGCCCCTTGTAAAACTATCATACTTGTGAAGACTTGTACCCAAGTGTTGTTGGCACACGCACGTATCCCTAACAGCTTGTACATTTTAGGTACATTACTTTTTTCAAGTGCGTATGTGATACGGGATAGCGCAGAATGGTACAGTCAAAGTGTGCGTATCACATACGTTCATATGCATAGGGCGGTTAAATCAGTCTATGTCATTTTCAGACAGACAACAAACCAGCCACCAACCGAAACCAGAAGAATCAGATGAAGAAAAAATTTCTTGTACAATAATGTAATGATTATTTTCAGGGTCCGATGTCACCACAATCTCCCTCGGAAGTATCGTGTAGTCCTCTTCTCTCGCCCACTGCTCGGAACACCGGCTCACAGGCATTGAATGTTGATAAGGTATCGTATTATTATATACTCTTCATCATCATCAGCCGTCTGTCATCCACTGCTGAATGTAGGCCTCTCCCAAAGCACGCCACTGCCCCCAATCCATTGCCGCTCCCATCCATCCATGTCCAGCAATCCTCTTCAGATCGTCGGTCCAGCGATAGTCGTTAGAAATCAACTGAGATGCGAAGTCTCCGTACCCCAGGAGGAAATTGAACAGGTGGACCTATTCAGATATCTCGGAAGCGAAGTAACCAGCTCTAATGACCTCCCCAGAGAAGTAAGGTCACAGGTGGATAGGGCTGCAGCAGTTGCAGGCTGCCTGAAAGATGTCATATGGAGAAACAAGGACATGAGGACTGACAGCAAGGTACACATCTACAAGACCTGTGTGCGACCAATCCTCACATATGGCATTGAATTGAGGGCAGATACTGTCAAGACAAAGAGCATGCTCAGGACAACCGAGATGAAAACGCTCCGCGCTATAGCTGGCAAGACCCTACGTGATCGAGTTAGGAATACAGCAATCCGAGAAATCTGCGAGGTCGAAGATGTGGTCAGATGGGGACGTCAAAGACGACGATACTGGCATGAACACGTAGAAAGGATGAGCTCAAATAGAATACCACACATAGATCTCCATGGAACGCCAAACGGACAACGCCGACCAGGAAGACCCCCGAAACGGTGGAGAGAAAGCTGGAGTTCAGCATCTCAAGAGGACCCGCCTGAAATAACAGACTCCTGAGTCTACCAAAAGGGAAGAAGAAGAAGATCGTTTAAATATAATTTCGGGCATATGAGCGCCACGGCTAGCTCGAATGAAGTGCAATCGTGAAGTCCAATTTTCGACAATTGTCGTCTTTGTGGATGCGTATTATCCACTAGAGTTTACGTGGTGCGAAAATGATCCATGGTATATTTGATGTGTTTTTGGGTAACACCGTGTGATATCTCCTCGACCGACGTTTCGGAGATCGTTGCAGTCTCCATCTTCAGGGTAAGGAGATATCACACGGTGTTACCCAAAAACACACCAAACATATTGCTGCCAACCGTGAAAATCTACGCAAATTTGACGATCCATGGTCTTCCGAATAACTTGCTCGGATGGACGATTATGTCGACCGTAACATGGTAGTAGTGCACGATAAGTTTGGCGAACCGAACCATTATTTTCAACATAAATTTGCAAGCGCTGTTCTCACGTCAGTCTATTCATGGTACAATGGCAAAACGTACTGACCACAAATCAACTGTCAACTGTCAAATTGACAGTCTGTAGAAACAATGTTGCCAGTTTAAAAACCAAACCTCTAAAAAAAACACCGTATATTTAACGAATGCACCATTTTCGAATTATTTCGAGTTTTTGTTCAATTGTAAGTACGACTCGTTTGCGTTTATCCATAAACCGAGCCACAAACGTAAGTTGGTGGTGGCGCAAATGCGAACTAAACGCCCAATGTCATTGTGACAGATATGACTTTTTGTTTGCATTATAAGTACTATTGTGAAATATTATTGTTTTTATCAAATATTTTTTCAATGACTCAAATGTCCCGGATAATCCGCTTCCTGGTTAACCCGACCCTGGAAAATCGGGAGTGTACTGTATCTTGTATTCCTAAAGTTGAACCATCTCTCATGCGTTACTGGTATTATATATTATATTTCACCTGTTCTCAACAGAAAATATTTTTTTTTAATGTTGCTTATTGATTTTTCTTGGAAAAACAATATTCATAATGATACTACACAATATTAAAATTCAAAGATTCGTTGGTTTTCTTGAATTATTTAAAATATCTGGTGTCCAGGATAATGGGTATCTGGAAGTTTCCATTTTTCTGGTAAATTTGTGTTGTTACTGGAATTCTGAAACACAAACATATCCTTCCACTGTTAAAATTAATTCCTTTTCATTATTTCGACATAGTAGTAATTTTCTATGTTTTGCTGTATGGTTCAGAAATCTGGACTCTGAAAGTGCATATGCTACCGATTTTTTAGGAATTTTAAAAGAAAATTCTAAAAAGTTATATGATTTATCCGTAGCTCCACGATGGTGACGTGTCTCTCCATCATCATCACCACCAGCAGAAGGCGCGGCGGAATGTGGCGCATCTATCGGACCTGGAGCATGAGCTATCCAAGATAAATCTCAACTACAGGTCGCACAAGGCCGGCCTTCTCAACAAGGTGATGTCACATTGTCTTTTCCTTCTATATTCGCCTTCACTTTGTGTTGTGTATACAATTTTAACAATCAAATAAAACAGAATGGTCACTTATATTCTAAAAGGGGGTTGAGTTATGTATAAAAGTGGAAAGGGTGTGATTAGGATTGAGGAGAGGGGAGGCGTAACTGGAACATTTCGAACATAGCTCCTGTACCTGGCCATCTATATCCGTTCTTGTAACATTATCTATTGTATTATTTTATCTTACCACCTAACTTTATCTTACCTACCATTAACGTTTTTTAATTTGTTTCATTTGTAAATTTTTTTAAAATTCTAAGTTACAATCCTAAGGTTTGGTGTGCAGCAAAGTCTATAAACTTGGGCCTTTTTAATGCGGTAGTTTCTTGTTGCTCTCCACATTTTTTGTAAACAATTAATAATTGAACAATTGAATTGTTAGTGTTGTTTTATTTAATTATTATTTTTATTACTTCAATATGGTCTGTTCTACTATATGGCTGCGAAACCTGGACTCTAAAAGTGAATCTAATGAACCGGTTGGAGGCGTTTGAAATGTGGATATACCGCAGAATGCTCCGTATACCGTGGACCGATAGGGTCAGTAATGCAGACGTACTACAGAGAGCCAAAGCCAATAGAGAGCTGTTGTCGAGTGTGAAAATTAGAAAGGTTTCATATTTGGGTCATGTGCTATCGGGAGAAAAATACCACCTCCTTCGACTGATATTAATGGGTAAAGTGGAGGGACGTCGGGGAGTTGGTAGAAGGCAGCTGTCCTGGCTGCGGAACATTAAAGAATGGACAGGAATTACAAGAGTTCAGAACCTGTTCCAAGTGGCGCAGGACAGAGATGCTTTTGCTGAAGCGATCGGCAACGTTGGGGGGACCTGACACGGCACCGAAAGAAGAAGAATTAGTACAATATGAAAAGCATTATAACCATGAGGTATTCTTGGATTTTGAAATCAGCTTTAAATATATAATTTCTTTTTCATCCACCAGGGAGTTGGTGTGGGTGTCCACTCCGTAGCAGAAGAGGAACTTCTATCTCCACCGACTCTGCCTCCACATCACGTAAGTTCTCTCCCATTTATCCTCATTGAATTTTTCTTTTAATTTCAGTCCTAGGAATTGGTTTCCAAAAAGACATTCTTTGCTAGTTCTTGGAATGCCGCCTGAGCCTTTGACGTGTTAGTTTCTCATTGCTTTCCACTTTTTATATCCAACTAATTTGACCCCAAATTCTGTATAGAATTTTTTTAGCTATTGATTCTCATGACATGTGATGGGTAGCTAGTCTATCGCCGTTTTTATTGTCACGTGAATTCTACCAGAATAAAGACACCGATTTTTTTCACTCTATCATCCCCGGGAATCGAACTCGGGATCTTTGGTGTGGCAGTCATAGCATTTACAAATCTGCCACGAAGCCCGCTGATTGAATAGAAGTAGCATATATGCATGGCTCTAAGTCTCTGAATCAGATCTATTAAAAGACCGAAGACTATTGATATCCTGTTAGAATGTATTGCCAAAAAAAACCCTCATAAATGCTTGGTTTTAAATACTATTTGTGCATCAAATAGTTCATCGCACTCTCACGCTTGTTAAAACAAGCAAAATAGAAAGAGATAGTGAACATCCAGTAGACAGTCCGCCAGCTATGTCTTTCAAGCACAATAAAGAGCTAGTGCACATCCAGTAGACAGTCCGCCAGCTATGTCTTTCAAGCACAAGAAAGGGATAGTGGACATCCAGTAGACAGTCCGCCAGCTATGTCTTTCAAGCACAAGAAAGGGATAGTGGACATCCAGTAGACAGTCCGCCAGCTATGTCTTTCAAGCACAAGAAAGGGATAGTGGACATCCAGTAGACAGTCCGCCAGCTATGTCTTTCAAGCACAAGAAAGGGATAGTGGACATCCAGTAGACAGTCCGCCAGCTATGTCTTTCAAGCACAAGAAAGGGATAGTGGACATCCAGTAGACAGTCCGCCAGCTATGTCTTTCAAGCACAAGAAAGGGATAGTGGACATCCAGTAGACAGTCCGCCAGCTATGTCTTTCAAGCACAAGAAAGGGATAGTGGACATCCAGTAGACAGTCCGCCAGCTATGTCTTTCAAGCACAAGAAAGGGATAGTGGACATCCAGTAGACAGTCCGCCAGCTATGTCTTTCAAGCACAAGAAAGGGATAGTGGACATCCAGTAGACAGTCCGCCAGCTATGTCTTTCAAGCACAAGAAAGAGATAGTGCACATCCAGTAGACAGTTCGCCAGCTATGTCTTTCAAGGACAAGAAGGAGATAGTGCACATCCAGTAGACAGTCAGCCAGCTATGTCTTTCAAGCACAAGAAAGAGATAGTGCACATTCAGTAGACAGTTTGCCAGCTATGTCTTTCAAGCACAAGAAAGGGATAGTGGACATCCAGTAGACAGTTTGCCAGCTATGTCTTTCAAGCACAAGAAAGGGATAGTGGACATCCAGTAGACAGTCCGCCAGCAATGTCTTTCAAGCACAAGAAAGGGCTAGTGCACATCCAGTAGACAGTCCGCCAGCTATGTCTTTCAAGCACAAGAAAGGGCTAGTGCACCTCCAGTATATAGTCCGCCAGCTATGTCTTTCAAGCACAAGAAAGGGCTAGTGCACATCCAGTAGACAGTCCGCCAGCTATGTCTTTCAAGCACAAGAAAGAGATAGTGCCCATCCAGTAGACAGTCCGCCAGCTATGTCTTTCAAGCACAAATAAGAGATAGTGCACATCCAGTAGACAGTTCGCCAGCTATGTCTTTCAAGCACAAGAAAGAGATAGTGCACATCCAGTAGACAGTTCGCCAGCTATGTCTTTCAAGCACAAGAAAGAGATAGTGCACTCCAGTAGACAGTTCGCCAGCTATGTCTTTCAAGCACAAGAAAGGGATAGTGGACATCCAGTAGACAGTCCGCCAGCTATGTCTTTCAAGCACAAGAAAGAGATAGTGCACATCCAGTAGACAGTTTGCCAGCTGTGTCTTTCAAGCACAAACAATGATAGTAGAATTAAATTAATATTAAATTAACCAATTATATTTTTAATTATCCATGAATTTATTTTTATAATTTTCAGAAGGAAATCTTACACGATGATAGCGTTACCCTACGACACACAGCTTGTAAGTTTTTTATAAATTTATTTCAAGGTTCTGAAGCAAAATGTTGAAAGGAATTGTGTCATATTGATGTCTTGCTTTACAGCTGGTTCATCCCCTTGGTCATATGGCCGTCTCACTGTTCTGCCCGTCGCTAGAGTTCCGGACCACGAGCTGTGTCCCTCGGATACACATCTCTTCCCAAGTAAGTGTTCTTTGTACCTTTTTTATTAGATTATCATCATCATCAAAGGATAATCCTTCGGTCACATTAATCCCTGACAACCCGACAGACATTGTCCTGCCCGAATGTTGGCTTGCCTACTATTAGCTGATGTACCAAACGATACACTTAATAAGCATGTAATTGTGATACATGCCATACATGGAATATCGAAACACAGCAAACAGAATTTTAAATCTATGCCACGCTACAGCGCAAGTGATTTGCGCATGCTTAAACACAGAATTCAACATCAGCACCATCTAGGGTAAACAAACATCTTCTTCTTCTTCTTCCTCAGCCTAGTCACGTCCACTCCTGGACAAAGGCCTCCTCCATTCGCTTCCATGTCACTCTGTCCTGTGCAGACTACATCCAGGTTATTCCGACGTGTCTGTTCAGATCATCCTTCCACCGTAGTTGCGGTCGCCCTGCACTTCTCTTTGCCATCCATGGTATCCAAGTCAGCAGTCTTCTTGTCCATTTTTCATCTGAGCTTCTGGCTACGTGACCTGCCCATTGCCATTTTAGAGTCGTCACCCGCTGGATGATGTCAATGACCTTTGTTTTTTCTCTCACCGTATCGTTTCTGACTCTGTCTCTTAGGCTTATTCCTAACATGGCTCTTTGGATCACTCGTAGTTTCTCGGCACTTTGTTTGGACAATGTAACAGTTTCAAGACCATAAGTACCAACTAGCAGAACGCAGGCCTCATAGACTTTTCGTTTCAGGTTGATCAGTATTTTATGGTTTTTAAGGATGTATCTCATGTTTCCGAAAGCTACCTAGCTTAGTAAACAAACATAACTTTGAATTATTCTCAGAAAGTCAATTATTCATGTAGATCCCAGAAGGTTTTAACGGTCACCTACCGGGTCCATTTGTGAATCTAAACCATCAAACACACACAAAAAAATCCATAAAAATCAGTCCAGCTCTATCGCATTTATTCTGCTCTCATCTTTCTTCTGCCAGTTCCATGCTTCGCTTCCATACATAAGGGTTGGAACCAGAACTCCATTGTGAACGGCCATTTTCGCTTTCATTGATAAATTCTTGTTTCCAATAACTACTTTTAAAGCTCCATTCACTTTGTTACCCGCACCAACCCTTCTTTCAATATCACTGTCCGTTCGGCCATCCGCTGTAATACGAAATTTTCATAATTTGCTCAGTCCAAAAATTGACTTTTCATAGAAAATTCTACCGTTAAATCGAAATATCGCGTATTTCGTAATTTGTAATGTTTTCATCAAAATGTACTTACGATTTCTAATAATTCAAGTGGGACATCAATATAAAGTGAAATGTCACATGAGTAAGAATCAGGTTCGAGAGCTTCCATACATTAGTGCAAGCGAGATATCTATATATCAAGTATTTCTCTTGAAAATATCACGCAGTAAAGAAGTGCAAAGTTATAAAATGTGAACACTATGTAAAAAGAATATCTTCATTACATATATATACTTAAAATAATCATGCAATGAAGAGTTCAGTATATAATTTTAATTAAAAAAAAAATTCTCAGGTAAATCCGCTATGAAGATGGATATGGATGATCTATCGTGCGCAGACAACAACTCTTCGTTGGAAGACACGACCGACGTGTTCGTCGTGACCGATCCGCTGCGATTGCGGTCGTATGTCGTCCACGACCCCTTCGACCACATCGCGGCCACGTTCATCGACCCCGCGGAGATCCTATCGCAGGGAGCACCGTGCCCGAGGATTTTACCGGACCACTCTGACGAAAGCGAAGACGATCGATTGAAGACGATGGCGACGCTCGTCTTCGATCCTATCAGGGAATCGACGTGCGCGGTTATCGACGGCAGCATGGATCTTCTGTCTCATCCGGACGGATGTTTTTTCCCTTTCAACGAAGATTTTGGAACGGGAACGGCGACGGGGAGAGGGGACGGTTTGAAAGCTTGGGCCGGGAATAAGAGTGAAGAGGACGGAGAGATTGAGCAACAAGACTGGAGCGAGGAGGGGGAGTACAGGAGTGAGGAGGTGGTGAACGAGACGGAGGGAATGCGGGCGAGCGCTGTTGTGACGGAGTCGCTAACCGAAAAATGTAAGTTTTATTCAAATTAAAATTAATTACTTATATACTTGTTCTGATTTTGAAAATTTGGTTTAGTTCATGTGGTGCTCCCATAAATTTGGAGATATTTCGTGTATAAGTGAATTGTTTTGGTCGAACGTGTTTTGCCGCACTTTATGATAGTTATTTGTGAGACAAAATACGTTTTCACTGTTTGATGTTAAAATTATATATATTGAAGTTTTTTTCATTTATAAAAAGAATTTTGACAAGTGTAAAATTTTTTTTTTCTTTTGTTCCAATGACAATTTGAATAAATTCTTCAATAATATTTTAAAGTTTTTCTTCAAAAATATTTTTAAGTTTAAAAGAATGAGTGAGTGAGAGAGCGAGAGAGCGAGAGAGAGAGGAGAGCGGGGAAGCGGGGAAGCGGGGAAGCGGGGAAGCGGGGAAGCGGGGAAGCGGGGAAGCGGGGAAGCGGGGAAGCGGGGAAGCGGGGAAGGGGAAGGGGAAGGGGAAGCGGAGAGAGTAGAGAGGTAGAGAGGTAGAGAGGTAGAGAGGTAGAGAGAGAGGTAGAGAGGTAGAGAGGTAGAGAGGTAGAGAGGTGAGGTAGAGAGGTAGAGAGGTAGAGAGAGAGAGAGAGAGAGAGAGAGAGAGAGAGAGAGAGAGAGAGAGAGAGAGAGAGAGAGAGAGAGAGAGAGAGAGAGAGAGAGAGAGAGAGAGAGAGAGAGAGAGAGGGAGGGAGAGAGAGAGAGAGGGGGGAGGAATATGACTGAAAAGAAGATGACCTCGACTCCGTACTCATCAATATTAAATTGATAAGAACTAAGTTTTTTTTTGTAATACGAGTAGATTGTCTCCGAAGTATTAATTTATTTCAGAATATCTTGTCAATATTTTTTTTCTTAATAATACTTTTCTTTTTCCAGATGTATGCAGACAAATAGTGCTTGTTAAGCTGTCGGCCGTGGAATTATGATTCCATTCCCCCCGCTCCAGCCTACCCCCACCCTGCCCCCCAGCCTCTAGCCACTAATATTTATTAATACACCATTATACTTATATTATACACCAGAGACAATTATTACATTACATGTCTTATCGTCGGGGACCATTTCACCATCTTAAATCCCTTCTAATATTATTTATCTATGGAATACAAACATTGTTATCTTGGCTGCAGTGATAAAATAGTTGAATTTGGAATGATATTGATTTTTAAAATGGCCGCCATTTGTCAAATAGTTCTTCCAATCAATCAGTTCATTTACTCAAAAGACATTACAAACAGCATAAATGTTTAAAGCATCTATTGAACACAGGTAAAATATTATATACATACAACATAATACCAGGAACGCATTAGAGAGGGTTCGACATTAGGAAGACAAGATACTTTCTAAAGTCGAGAGTATTTGTCCCCTGAACGTACCTTCACTAATATGAAAGAAGTCGATCTCCGAGGAGACCGCGTTCAGCAGACTAATTTCTCTTCCCACCGGTGTCACCAGAGGCAGATTGGTTCTGTTAGCCGGAACGTACTTTCACTAATATGAAAGACATCAATCTTTAATTGAAGTAAATATCAAACGATTTCTTTCGTTTTAATAATATTAAAATGGATATTGAATTTTATGATTCCCTAGTTTTCACGTATACATTGACAATCTTCTTGTCCGAGTGGCAAGTGCTACGACTGCTGCACCGAAGGTCCCGGGTTCGATTCCCGGTGATGGCAGTATGATTGTCACACTGTCTTTGGTTTGGTGTAGAATTCACTTGACAATTAAATGGTGATAGATTAGCTTCCTATCGCATGTTATGAGAATCAATATGATAGCTATATCATTTACATAGATTTAGCTCACTCTGTAATGATGTAAAGAACGATTCAACAAAATCTTCTTCTTCTTCTTCTGATTGTAGATCTTGCGATCTGTTTATGCAAGATATCAACTATCTTCCTGTGATGAAGATGACCAGCTTTCTCTCCATCTCTTTATTGGTCGTCCTGGTGGTCGACGGCGCTCTGGAGTCTCGTGCATCACGATCTTAGGAATCCTTGCTGGATCCATTCTCTCGATGTGGGCCCTCCAGAATCATCTTCTCTGTCTACTCCATCGAACTATGTCTTAAATTTTACAGTATTTGCGAATTTCTTCATTGGGTATACTATCTCTAAGGGTTCTCCCCACAATAGGTCGCGATGTGGTCACAATAGGACTGTTAATTCTGGAGAGTATCCTGTCTTCCTAATGTCGAACCATCTCTCATGCGTTTCTGGTAGTATACTATACACAATATATTATTTTACCTGTTCTCAATAGATGCCTTAAAAATTTATTTTATAACGTCTATTGATGAAATAAACTGATTTGATTTGATGTTCTCATTTCTGCTACTCTTAAGAGATGTTTGGTTCTGACGGTGTCTGCTCTTGCTTCGATTCTGTAAGTCATTATGGGCCTTTTGCATATATTCAACAAAATAATAATAATAATTAAAAATGGTCGTCAATCGTTTATTTGACATCTTCTTCTTCCTCTTCTTCCTTGTTGTAGACCTATGTGGTCTGTTCTCCAGAGTGTTGCTCCTCCTGTGAGGTAGACTCCCAGCTGTCCTTACATCTTTTAGGAGGTCTTCCACGAGGACGAGTCCCATGAGGCTGATTATGCAATGCAATATAGGGGAGTCTGGTGGTGTCCATTCTTTGAACATGCCCGTACCAGTTCCTTTTCGCTGTCTGCTCCATCTTATAATATCCTCAACCTCACATCTCTCTTATTCTGGTGTTCCTCACGCGATCTCTCAGTGTCTTCATTTCGGAAAGTCCTCAAAACTTGTTTGGTCCTGACTGTGTCTGCCCTTGCTTCGACGCCATATGTTATTATTGGTCTTACGCATACTTTATAGATTCTCATCTTACTCTTAATGGCCATGTCTTTGTTTTTCCATATTGTGAATTTTAGAGCCCTAGACATGTACTATTTAAATATTTAAAAATGGCTGCCATATTGCATTTTATTCCATTTGATGAATTGTAATTTTGCGTACTGCAGAACAAAATTCAAATTAGTTTGAAGAATATCAAAATGGTCGTCATATAGTGAATTGTATTATGACGTTTGCGGTAGTCATTTTCTGTGAAAATAGGATTTAATCTGCGTTTGATGAAATGGTCTCCGACTTGCGATAGCATACTTACAGGTGCTTCTGATTAGTTTCATTGTGAGTAATATTTAAGAACGTCCGTACTTATGTTTTTTTTTGTTTTGCGAAAAAAAAAAGTGAATTTCCTATTCTAGTTTTAGTCGGCTATGATAGTTTAATTCAGTTGAATAGCTTAAACTGGTCTTTTAAACAAATCATATAAGTTTTGTATTTAAATTTTAATTCATGATCTGTTTTTTTTTCATGTATGAGGTATAATCTATTCAGAGTAACATGTTTTTGAATTAAGGCTCCTTTTGGGGCATTGCGGATGATGCCGTTCTCGTTGCGGATAGTGCGGAAGAACTACAAGTCTTGGTGTCGAGAATGTGTGAGGTATGCAAGTCAAATGATTTAATGATGAATGTCGGAAAGTCAAAGGTGATGGTTTTTGAAAGGGAAGAGCAAATGACAGTTTGTAATATAAGTGTGAACGAAGAGAACTTGGAACAGGTGAGGGAATTTGTGTATTTAGGTAACATGTTCACAGCAGATGGCCGAACGGTTAGTGACGTCGAAAGAAGGGTTGGTGCGGGTAACAAAGTGAATGGAGCTTTAAGAATAGTTATTGGAAACAAGAATTTATCAATGAAAGCGAAAATGGCCGTTCACAATTGAGTTCTGGTCCCATCCCTAATGTATGGAAGCGAAGCATGGAACTGGCAAAAGAAGGATGAAAGTAGAATAAATGCAGTAGAAATGAGATCTCTTAGACGAATGTGTGGATAATCTGTGTATGATAGAGTGTCGAATGAAAATATAAGAAGTGAATGCGGTGCGAATGATAGTGTTATGAACAAGATAATGAACGGATCATTAATCAAATCAAATCAGTCAGAGATGGTTCGACATTAGGAAGACAGGATACTCTCCAGAATTAAGAGTATTTGCCTTCTGAACGTTGATGGTTTAAGATGGTTTAGACGCATGGAAAGAATGAATGAAGAAAGAATGGTAAAAAAAAGTATATGTTAACGATGTAAATGGAACTAGAAATAGAGGAAGATTGAGGAAAACTTGGCACGATCAAATAAATCAAATATTGAATGTCGGCCACGTGAGGAGTCAGACAAATCGACGCGCGTGCATTTTCTATTTATAAATATTATATTCAATTAAAAAAACTCTGAATAAATTATCCTTCAGATGATCATTTTCCAGCTAGCTTAAAACTCAATAGAAAAATACGTCGATTATTGTAGACTTTTGTAATTTGTGTACAAATATAAACATAAAAACAACGCGATGGTGCATTAGTAGAAAGTTATACCGTGTAGACTGCAATATCCAATTTACGATTTGATCCGAACACTTTTAAAAATCTTTCCACGTTCAAAATATCGCACACTTAATAGAACACTGGCTTAACTAAAAAAAGCAAGTTTTGGTCAATCTGACATGAGTCGGTGTTTTAACAAAAACAGTCTAAAAACACGTACGAATGAAAAAGACCGATATAGTGTAATGGAGGTCAATTGGCAGAATTTTGACTTAATTTTAACGCGAAACGATGGATAGCGTTATCACAAGCCTCTGTCTAATGTTAACTCAATTATGACCTAAACCATAATCGGTCAGTTTACTATTAAGCGTGCGATTGGTTGATTTTTGTTTATTGTTTCTTGAACAATTATGTAAAACTCCATATTAAATCATTAATACAAATTAAAATGTTTGTTTTATACTAGTTTTATTATATTTTATGGTAATGACAGGGAATTAAAACATTGTGTTTTTTTAATGTATACAAATACTTGTAGGCAAATACCTCCAGTCTCAATAGATGGCGCTAGTGTAGATTGAACTAAAATATGATGGTAGCGTATATACAACTTTCAAATAATTGTCAGACTTGGTGTTCTTAGAAGGGCGGAATGGGGAATGTTGTATTACATAAATCGATCGCTTAACCCAACCAATGACAGGTCATAAGTCCTGTAAACGCCTCGACCACCATATTCTGTTCCCAAATAATTTACATATTCGTCTCTATTGAGATACAATTAATTCTTAATAATTAAACATTTCAAGGATTAATTTTATCTCAATAGAGACGAAGATGCAAACCGGAAACTGAATATGGTGATCGAGGTGTTTACAGGACTTATGACCTGTCATTGGTTGGGTTAAGCGCACGCTTTATGTAATTACAACATTCCCCATTCCACCCTTCTTATGACCACCATGTCTGCCAAATTTTTGGAAGTTGTATATATGTTAATATTCAACACCACAATTCACATGTCAGTTTCAATTTACAGACCAGCGCCATCTATGAAGATTAGATTTTAGCATTAAGCAGAAGATCTTTATAACGCAATGTGAAAGGAAATTATAAAATTAATCCTTGAATTGATAACCCGCAATGGGTATAAAAATCCAGTATTCGTCTACAAGTATTTGTATACATTCAAAAATGTTGTATAATTAAACATTTGATTATGACTTATTAAGAAACATATCATTCTCATAAAATATAATAAAACTTCTAGAAAACACGTTTTCATTCGTATTAATTATTTATAGGTTAAGTCTTTATTCCATGGTTTAAAACACGCTCAATTGAAATAGGTTCTCCACACTTGTGAAGTCAATCCAACTTTCCAAAAAGATCTTTAATATGAAATATTATATTGGTCGGGACATATAAAATCTTGACTTAAATATAAATGATAGATAAATCTGTATTTTAGCCTAACTTGAAATGCGTGATTCTCACATTGTCTTTGGTCTGATGTAGAATTCACGAGATAATAGAATGATGATCCCTATTTTACTTGAAAAGATTTTTGAATGTGTGTAACAAACGCATATTGGATTATTGTATCTCTTCGTATGTAATATCATAGTCAAAGATTTTATACAATTTTGTATTGTTTAAAAATAAACAAAAAAATATATTGTTTTATCCTTAGTTAAATCAAGTAAAAATTAACAACTCCAGTTTATGTTTTGATGTGCTAAGATTGTACAATATAAACAAATCCATCTCTCTTGGTATTGTATCACCGCTTTCTAAGATGGGATGATAAAAGAATGTCAAAAATAATAATAAACTATTTGTAGTGTCTTGAATGTAAAACTCTATATTAAATAACTGGCTGACAAAAACGTTTGCTGACCTGGTTAGAACATCGGTGCTGGGAGCAAAAGGCTCAGGATCAAGGAGCTTGGAATAACATCATCAAGGAGGCTAAAACTCTTCAAGAGTTTATGGCCATATGAAGTGAAGGAAGTGTCTATAGAAAAAAGAATCAGGAATTCATTGTCGACTTTCCGACTTTCACAAATGAGCTAGAAAAAAAAAGGTCGCCAACGAAAAATTTCCGTTATTATTTATCATAACTTCCATAGCAATAAAAATGTATCACAATTTTTTTATTTTATATTAACCCTTACCACTCCATTATTTTTTTATATTGTTTGTCAGCCAACTCTAATTTAAATAATGTCAAAATATTTTTATTGATAGGTAGTTACAAAAAAAATCGTTAAAAATTTATTTATAATGATTTATTCTTCAAATAAAAAACATTATGGACTACTTATAGTTTTGCATAGTATGGTACTTTTTAAAACAATCTCCAGGATGGAGACCAGGTTTTCTGGAACAGGTCTCACAAAACCGCACTGTTTCCCATCTTCCCCCTGGAATCTTTCTGTTACTGCACACAGTACAGTCTTTAGAACCTTTGTCCAGTTTCGCAATGAAATGGGGCTTGTACTCTAATCGCTCCTCTGCATGACGTATCACGCCAAGTTCCCGCCATTTTAGGTTATGTGAATTTGCAAAGATTATTTTATGCGTGAAAATACACCGCGCGCGCAAGTCTTATCTTGTCGGCTGCCAGCCGACAACTGAGTTGTAGCGTACATGTAGCGATGTCGGCTGGCATTCGACAAAGGAGTGGTAAGGGTCAAACTTTGCGCGGACTCCCTGACGTTGTTCGGGGACCGTCAAATCAATTTTAATTTTCTACGGATCTCCTGAATGATCCCAGGGACCCATGGGGGTCCGTGTGGACCACTTCGGGAACCACAGAGCTAGAACATTATCCATTACTGTCTAGACTTTCCTTACTCCAGCCGGTCTTGACTTGTACAGGGTCTTGATTGCTCTGGAAACGTGCCCGATTCATGCTAGGCGACTGGCTCCAAAAGCACGCGGTGTTGGAATATAGAGTTGCCTTCTTAAAAACGTCCAAGCTTGACAGCCGTTCAATGTTTGCATCAGGATAGGATGATTTGAAAAGGTGTGTTTTAAATCTCTGATAATGGAGTTGTTTTAATTTTTACTTGATGGAAAATAAATATATTTTTTAAATTATCGTCGCCATTTTGTAAAGTATGCTTGCGTTTTTAACAATATAATGAAATGATTATCCATTATCAATTTGTTTGTATACTGACATAGATTTTAGACTGTCATTTTAAATGCTCAAGTCATTTTGATTATAACAAAAATAATTCCTATTTGTACAGTTATTATAGTTATCAAACAATGTTCTTTATTTGAATTAATGTTCTATACTTATTTGATGTTCATTTTTGTTTTTTGATTTCTATCTCATCACATTTCAACTGTATTATTTTGAGGTTCAATTGAAGTGAAAATAAGTTTTTTTTGTTTAAATACAGCGGCAATACCTTTACAATTGTTTGTTTTTCATTAGCTTCATTGAATTTCTGCAGATAAATTCATTAATTCAATATCAACACTCCCATTGTTTAACACCTACAATGTAGCTGACTACATTCGCAGTCCAAAAAAAATGTATTACACTCTGCAACATACTACATTTGCAGTTCATATTTAAATTTATCATCAAATCAAATCAGTTTATTAACTCAACAGATATTACAAACAGCATAAATGTTTAAGGCATCTATTGAGTACAGGTAAAATATTATATACATTCATTCATTTCTCGGCGCTACATCCCGGTGTGGGACTTGGCCTCCTCCACTGACTTCTGTCTCTGGCCATCTCTCTCCATTCCCCAGCTCCTTCCATTTTCTCCCAATCTTCTTCCACGCAATCCGCCCATCTTTTCCTCGGTCTGCCTCTTGGTCTCTTTTCGCGAGGCACCCATCTGGATATAATTTGTGGTGTTCTACCCTATGGCATTCTTTCCACATGGCCAGCCCACCGTAGGCGTTGAGACTTACAGAATCTCACCACTGTTTCCTGGTTAATTAGTTCTTCAAGTTCCAGGTTTCTTTTAATTCTGTAGTATATAATATATGCCAAAATATTATATACATACAACATAATACCAGGAACGCATTAGAGATGGTTCGACATTAGGAAGACAAGATACTTTCTAAAGTCGAGAGTATTTGTTCCCTGAATGTATAAATAATATGGAAGACAACGATTTCCAAGGAGACCGTGTTCAGCAGACTAATTGCTCTTCCCACCGGTGTCACCAGAGGCAGATATTGGTTCTAGTGGCCGATAGGTATCAGGAACAAAAAGACCGACACCCTCCAGCACGGCTGAGTTCTCGAAATATCACCTGATTAATCTAAACAAATGGCTAATGAAATGCCCATCTACGAAGCTGTATAGAATTGGTTCCGAGCATTCCCAAAAGAAATGCCGTGGGATAGAGCCACGGATAACTACCATACTCCCTCATGTAGAGATACCTCAGAAATATTTTCTGAAATCAATCATATGCATCTTTCTACTTCAGTTCCTTGCAACTAAATTGTATGTAATATAATAATGAACTGGGATTATCTGTCTAAACTGTAAATATAGCAGCTGCAGGTGAAAACCATTTTTATTTACTGCATATGAAGCCTGTCGCACAATGGGAGGTTAAAAATGATATTAAAATCATTTTTTATGTACAAATATATTTTTGTGTCTGATTTTGACACATGCAAGCATTTTAACCTAAAAATAATACAGCGTAACCTCAAAAATACATTGTTTTTCGCGCCTTTTTTTTTAAATATCAAATCCGTATGTATTAATTTAGATTTACCACGCTCACGTAAGGCATTCCTCGTATACCAAATCAAAGATTATCAGATGTGTATCTGTGATTCTAATATGTTTATTACATCCTACAAAAATATATATATACATAATTAAGTGGTTCGAGATTTTATAATATTAAAATAATCAGATATTAACGCAACTTATATAAATATAAATCAATTCGTCTTTACAGTTAACTTAATGTAAGCAAATTTTACAATAATATTGATTAATAAATGATTAATGGTGCACTTAAAGTTGTAATCGCAAACTAAAACATATCCAAAAAAGTTAAAATGGCAGTGCACAATGGTGTTCTTGTATGGAAGCGAAGTATGGAACTGGAAAAAAAAGGATGAAAGGATGAATGCAGTAGAAATGAGATCTCTAAGACGAATTTGTGGATACTCTGTCTATGATAGTGCCTTCTTCTTCTTCTCCTTCTCCTTATAGACCTTTGGTCTGTTCCTGAAATCAGGCTAGTCTTTCTTGGGAGGTTGACTCCCAACTATCTCTCCGTTTCTTCGGCGGTCTTCCGTGGGGACGGCAGCCGGCAGGAATCTGATGCGCCACGGCTTGTAGGATTCTGGTGGGATCCATCCTCTGCACGTGCGCATTCCAGTATCTTCTGCGTTGTCTGCCCCATCTCACGACATCCACCACCTTGCAGATCTCGCGGATAGCCTATATGATAGAGTGTAAAATGAAAATAAAAGAAGTGAATGCGGTGCGAATGTTGGTGTGAATGAAAGGATCATTAAGATGGTTTGGACACATGGAAAGAATGGTAAAAAAAGTATATGTTAATGATGTAAATGGAACTAGAAATAGAGAAGACCGAGGAAAACGTTGTCCCGATCAAATAAATCAAATATTGAATGTCGGCCACGTGAGGAGTCAGAGAAATCGAGTCGCGTGCATGACACGATGTATGAATGTTGAGGAACGAGAGAAATATGTCATGAAAGAATAGTGTGACCGTCCATTATTTCTGCCTACCCCTTCAGAGAGACGGCGTGATGGTTAGTTAGTTAGTATCAATTACTTAAAGGCGGTTTTATTAATCAATATTATTATAAAAAATAATATCCCATATTAATTACACTTTAAAATAAAACTTCATTTTCATTCTAAGCAAAGTAATTGCAACGAAAATTTACCTAAACTTTTGCTTGTAATGCCATTTTATTTAAAACATTTACTCTTCATTTAGTTTATGGTCTAGAGTCATTGCTCTGAGTTTAAAGTAATCACTTTTCACATTGTCTATTGATATGCAAACAATACTGGTTTTCACATCTCTTTGCAGTCCATGGTCTCCAGGTCAGCAGTTCTTGTCCATTTTTGTCTGAGTTTCTGACTGTGTGACCTACCCATTGCCATTTTAGAGTCACTCCACAGTGGATGAGGCTAGTAACCTTTGTTTTTTCTCTCGTCAATTCATTTCTGACTCTGTCTCTAAGGCTTATTCCTAACATGGCTCTTTGAGTTCACATTTTCACGGTAAGCTTCTTCTTCTTCTTCAGCCTGTATTGACCGTCCACTCCTGGACGTAGGCCTTCTCTCGCATTTTCCATTCTCTTCTATCCTGAGCGATCCGCTTCCAGACACTTCCCGCACTTCTCCGGACATCGTCGCGCTAACACAACTGTGGGCGCTTAACTCCACGCTTTGCCGTCCTTGGCCACCAGCACAGCAGTCGCCTTGTCCACTTTTTATCTGGATCGCGAGCGACATGTCCCGCCCATCGCCACTTTAGGGTTGCGGCCATCTTGATAACATCGGAAACCTTTGTCCTGACTCTTATATCCTCATTTCTGAGTCTGTCCCGTAAACTGATACCCAACATGGCTCTCTCCATTGCTCTCTGAGTGACTCTTAGCTTGTTGGCACTTTTTTTTTCACGGTAAGCATTTACTATAAAATATATTTTTTAATAAAATTGTGATTACTTCTCTAATTATAATTGGGAAAAATATTATTTGCATGTCATAGACAAAATTCATCCCCGCTTAAAACCTAATTAAGGGATGAGTGCTGTATTAAGTACTCATATTTAAACTAATTAGTATCTTTAAAAAAATAGCTAAATCACTCCCGTATTAAATTAGTCATAAATTTATAAAATTTTGGTCCAACCATAAATTAATTTAACTATGATTTTTTCGAACTGTTATTTTGACTTTGCACAATTCCTCTAATATGGCAGCCTTAAAAAATTAAACACATTTATTAAAATGTAAATTAATATAATAATTACGTGCCTATATTGCAAGGCAACGCTTTTTTAAAATTAGATAATCTCCAAAGGGAATTGCTGTTGCGTTTTGTATTAGGTTTGTGTTTTACTTCAAATCAGTTCTTGTGCTTATATAAATAAAATAAAATCTGCCACACTAGACGAATAAAATGTGAAATTAACTATTTGATTTGGGTAATGTTCATTTGTGATAATTAGTTGTCAATTTTCTTTACCTCGTTTTTCAATGTAAAAATCCTGCATTATAAATTATAAAACGCGTTTCAAAATGTTATATTTCAATTAAGTTGATTTAAATGTGAATATTTATATCAATACTACTTTTAAGACGAATGAGAGTTGTCATTCACAGATGAAATATTATTTTATAAGTAAAATCCTGATAGATATTTGAATTTATTTTCAAAATGGATGCCCTTAAACTCAATCAAGATGGCCGCTGTTTAATTGTGCAAAAAATAATAGTAAAAAAATGACTGCTGTTATCAACTGCACTTATTTTATTCATTGTAAATTTACAAAGCATATGTATTAGCATATGCTTTGTAAAAAAAGTGTTTTGTCTATTTAAATTCAGAAGTCTATTTGTTTATGGAAATATATGAAATGATGGCAATATTTTTGACAGTAAATGTGTAATTTTTCAATAAAATTGACTTTATTTTTGACCTTTAGCTTTGGCCATTTTGTCAATACAATAATTTATGGAATGAAAGCACGTAAACTGAAAAGATTTCAAAAATAATTGCTTTGTTTGTATGATCTAAGAAAAATGATGTCTGCTATTTAATATATGGTTGATAAGAGTTTATATTTAGACCGTCAAAAAGAAAAAAAGTACTACACACTAATGCAACCTTACTTATCGCGTTAGAAATGTTTTAACTTAACACAAAACGGCATAACTGTTTTTATTTTTATTTTTTAAATAATACATTCTTCCCCTTCTATACACGTGATTCAAAAAATCTTGCTTACTTCCTAAAAATACATGAAAACTTTTTTATGATAAAGAAGTA
Source organism: Lepidostoma basale (assembly GCA_022606425.2). Taxonomy (NCBI): domain Eukaryota; kingdom Metazoa; phylum Arthropoda; class Insecta; order Trichoptera; family Lepidostomatidae; genus Lepidostoma; species Lepidostoma basale. The sequence goes on along the minus strand of JAHDVF020001151.1, from coordinate 6,567 downwards.
TGTGATTTGTTTTTATTTTTATTTTTATGAAATGGTAAAAGCAGTGTGTAAGTGAAATATTATAACATTATTATTGGGTGAGTTTTTTTTTTGTATTTTCACCTGAATGTTTTTTACTACCCCTGACATTGTATGGAACTAATTTGAAAGCATTATTACATATGTATATAAAAATATATATCTTAAATTATGTATATAATAATATGGAAAATTAAACCGGAAAAGCCTCCAATTTGTTCTTTTATTTGTGTATTAATTATAATGCTTTATAGGTTCCATCTTGCGTCTGAGAAGTATAATATGATGATATCCGTGGCCAAAACAAAATGTCTAACAATATCCAGACAGCCTCTCAGATGCAAACTGGTTGTAGACGATAAACCCATAGAACAGGTCATGAAGTTCAGATATCTGGGTGTGGAGATATCTAGTTGTAGCAATTTGTAAAATGAAGTTAAAAAACAGACTGATAAAGCAGCAGTTATCTCCGGATGCTTAAGGGACACTGTCTGGGACAATAAGCATATGCTAGTGGAAAGTAAAGTTAGAATTTATAAAACATGCATCAGGCCCATAATGAATTACGGAATGGAAGCAAGAGCAGACACTGTCAGAACGAAACATCTCTCAAGAATAGCAGAAATGAGAACATTGCGACCTATTGTGGGGAGACCTTATAGATAGGATACCCAATGAAGAAATATGCAAATCCTGCATATAGTGAGATGGAGTAGCCAGAGAATATGATTCTGGAGGGACCACATCGAGTGAATGGATCCAGCAAGAATTCCTAAGATGCACGAGACTCCAGAGAGTCGTTGACCACCAAATAGATGGAGAGAAGGCTGGTCGTTGATATCAACATAAACGGATCGCAAGATCTACAATCAAAAAGAAGAAGATGGTTAACTATAAATAAGAGTGAAGTACAAGACTGTCTGATCAAAAGTGCTTTATGGTGCAGGTGAGTGAGTATTGGGTATATTGGGTTAGCTGGAGGCGTAACAAACATATCCAGAGTAGTTTTCAGGTCGCCCCAATAAGGATTAGAATTAGATATTAGTTTGCTCATATCATGTGTCGAGAAGATCATAAAATCTCCCATTTGAATCCCATGGTGCAGAGGGGTAGAGGACAGTCTTTGACGATATAGGAAGGAACATCTTACCGGGGCTCGGCGGGCGCCAAACGCCGAGAAGATAATCTGAAAAAGATCGCGATATACGCGCCGCATGGCACCAGTATCCATGGCGTCAGCTTATCATTGGGGCCTGATGCTGGCCAATGCTGTCTCAGCGAAGGAGACCAGACCGCCTTTCGCTTCCATGCTCTTCCCCATCGTCCGCCTCGCACGTCCCTCGTGTTGCGGACGGAGGAAGATGCCAAGCCGCCTGACACGGTCCGTCGCCGTCCACATCGACACCATTAGCCGCCAGGTGCCGGCTGCCTCAGATCCGGGGAGCCTCCACGTCACCCTTCGCGGTCGTCTGCCTCGCCCGATCTCCGCGGCGGAGGCCAGGTCGGCTCCAGCATCCACGGCTCTCTCCCATCGTCCGCCTCGTACGTTCCTCGTACGCGTACGGACGGATGAACGCAGCCCCAACTCGGCGCCGATGTCCCGAGGATAGCATTACGCAGTAAAATTAAGTAAGCTGACCAGCTTTTAGCAAGTAAGTCTTTGATTGTAATTTATTAATATTAAGGTGTTCCTCCCGTGTAAATTCTTGTAATCCTATTTATAATAAACTTAATTTCAAAATCACTTGGCCTTTCTTAATAATCACACTCTCAGTCCCGAACGAATCATATCATCTATAAATCATGGGCATTTGGCGCCGAGGCAACGGGAGAATGATCTCGACAATCCCGAGTCGAAATTCCCCGCATCTCCTCGTTCATGGATCCCGTTCCATCATCAGACTCCGTCAATTTCGAATGATTGTTGGGTAGGCACTAATATGGATTTTTAACTGTTTCAAACATATTCCAGAATAGTCAATTTTTGTTTTGTTATGGCAACATTTTTGCATAAGTATTAGAGTGGGTAGATTTATCGCGATCGATACAAATAAGAAAAAGCATCACAATCGCAATTCTTATTACTTTATTTTCAAACACACATCCGTTTTATAATTTTGACAAGTTATTCAGGAAACCTCATTTAATTCATGATGTAATGAGTATATATGTAGATGTATATGTGTATATATGAGATGTAGATTATAATTGAAATAAACTTTACGGATAAAAAAATTGCGCAAATGTCCAAAAAATATATTATATAATACTATATATAAATAAATAATTATAAATATTGCGAGGAAAAATAATTAACGAAGTATTTTTGTTTTTATAGCCAGTACGTTTTTTGAAAATAGTTCGTAGTTTAGTGTAATCACACAATGATAAATAAATGTATAAGCATAATTTTTAATTATTAAAAAAAGGAATTTATAATATTGTTGCAGATAAAAAAATCTTATATTACGTTGAAGCACAATAAGTTTTTTTACTAAGCCAACTCCTGAACAGATCCTTGGGAAACTTGGAGAATGGATTAAGTGGAATACGACGGAAACTACTACATTAAAGGCTTAAGTGGCACCCTAAGCATCAGCAAAAATATGTTAATAGGTTTAACTGAAAACCATTTCCCAGAATTAAAAGTAAACAAAAAGTTCATCGTGAATTGAAAAGTACATGATTATGCCGATTAACGGTATCATCGCGAGTTTGATCTGAACTAGCTCATCCTTATTTCGCAGTGTGGAATAGGGATGGGCAAAACGACTCATCTCAGGGATCAGATCTGAACGGACCGCTCAGCAGAGTGAGTCGACTCTTTTTCACGACTCACGACTCACTAAAATCAGATTTGTAACTCCAAACTCAAATGCCGCGCCGCGCCGCCTCGATAATGACGTTATAACAAGCCAACGTATGCAATTCAACCTAGTAGTATTTTTCATACAGATTTGTGACATGACGAATCGATATTTATTTATTTTTCAATTTAACTACACTGAGCCATAGCAACGCGTGGCCGGGTACAGCTAGCAATCAAAATTTTAACCCAAATCTTTGAAAATAATGTCATTTGATTTTTATGCCCTAACTGTATGCTAACTTGAATTATTTCAAAGTATCAAAACAACTAGGAAACCGAAGTGTAAAAAGTGTATTTTATGAAATAAACTTTCTTTTTGTAAAAAAAGTTCATCTAAAAGAAAAGAAAATACTTTGTATTAAATGTAAATTGACTAGATGTAAAATGTAAGGTAACTCGACTAATCAACTGTCTGTCGCCCAACCCCCTCCCAAAATACGTCACTGGTTGGTTCTGCGACAAATATGACCACTGCTTACCTTTAAAGTCACCTCAGTCACCTTGGTTCATTTGTCAAATAAATTTATTTCTCTCTCTGAAACATGAATGTTGCCGATTATGATACGATTTGTTTATGGAAGTTTAATTAAATTGTTAGTGTAATGCATGAATAAGGTGATGATTTAAAACATGTTTTTGCTCTCAATATATTTTATTTAGTTCTTATGATCTACCGATTCGATTAGTACTGTCAGAAAGAATCGGCAAAGAAAACTGACAGACTGAAACTGTTTTAAAAAATATATATATATACATAATAAGCTGTGTCTCAGTGTCTGCACTCGCTGCTTATTTTTTCAAGATGGAGATCTGAAACAATATACAAAAAGGGCCATGAATACATGCAAAAGTTAATTTGAAATATACAGGTATACTCTTAGAATTAGCTGGATATGTGTATTTGGGTTAGTGTTAATAATTTAAATATTTCTTGCTCTGACTCGATGTTCAATTTATTTCTAAATATAAATTATCTATCCATATTATTGCCAACATTTCAAGTGAAAATATGTAAGAATTATAAGTGTTGCAGGCATAAGATATAAAATTATTAATTAACAATTTTTGGTTTGAAGTTTTCTAAAAATACTTCAAACGTTTCTGTTATCAGTGTTTGAAATTTGAAACATTTGATATGCAACAGTCTAAGATTGATTAGAAGGATATTTTAGCCCCCTGCGGTTTAAGGTTTCCAAATAAAAAAAGTTCTGTGAATATTCTTACAATTAAACCACGAGAAGAGATCAGAATTTGTTGAACAGAGATATGATAATTTGTTCTGTCATACGGTGATATACACCATAAAGTTTTTCTAATAGATCGGTCTGAAACTTTCCTAGAAGAACACACAGGGCATTGCACTTATTCAATAAATAATCTACCAGCTTCATCATTGTCTATGTGATGTGTAAAGAGAGTCCAATATCGTTTATATCGTTAAAAAACATCGTTTTATTCAATTATTAGAGTCCAATATATCTCCTTAATCAGTTAGCCTCTATTATGATTATTCGATATTTGCGACCATTGGCAATTTTTTTAAAAAGAATTTAATATTACTCTGCTCCAAACTGTAAACAAGTTTGGCAAGAGGCAAAAGTAAGTTTGAACCTTTGTCTCGATGCTTTACATGTACGCTTGTCTACCAATCACAAATGATTTAAATAAATCTCGTGTACCTGAAGATTTTCCCCGAAGATATGACTATATATCCTTCATCCTTGAAGATTGGTCCGATACAAGCCAATCGATGGACCTTAAAATCTTAGTGCCTCTTTGGGAATGTTCTTGTCATGGAGTAATCTCACAATTAAATTCTTCTGCTGAAGATGAATCGTATGCCGAATCAACTAATGATGTTGAAGGATCTGTAAACAAAAAATACATTATGATAATAATAATAAATTGAGTGCCATTTTTATGAATTATTCATCTCATGGGCGCTGTAGAAAATGCTCCGTTTTATGAACTAGTTAAAAAATAAACATATTTAGTAGGAGGGTTGCACCCAACGCAGTCGATCAACCCTTCTTGTCAAGAAAGGATATTTTGAAAAGGTGCGTTTTGAGTTTCGATCTAAACTCTGACTGATTCTCAATGCACTTAAGGTCAGCTGGAAGATTGTTCCAGGCTGAAGGTCCGGCTACCGCGAAGGCTCGGTCGTCAAAGTTTGTGCTTGGACAGCGTTTTGGCACAGTCAATCTACCGATCGCAGAAGTCTTAGCTGATGGTAATGTAAACTGTCTGCCATTCAGGTTCTTGTTGATACAGAGTTCAGAAATATAAGCTGGTGCCATACCACGCAACGCCTTTGTATCCTTTCTGGACATTTCAGTCAGTGGAGCTCCTTAAGATGCTGTGTTATGTGAGAACTCTTCGGCACACCTCTTATCAGTCTTGCTGCTGCGTTGAATGCAGACTGGAGTTTATTATAGTTTACTGTTGGGGGTTGTTGGCGTAGACTCCATTGCAGTAATCTAGTCGTGATACAATGAAGGAATTGATGAATGTTTTAAAACTGTCAATTGATCAATTATTAATCTAAATGTAACTTGTAAATAGTTTTATTTCCTTATTTTATAATAATATAGTCTCTACATACATTGTAAAATTTCTTCCAAATCAATGGTCAAATTATTATAGTTTATTATTATTTGATTGCATTATGACATCAGTACTAGGTTTGTTCAGTCTCTGTACCTGGGAAAAATAAAAAAATTCACGTCGACATGATTACATAGTTTTATAGAGAAAATTATCAATTATACTATGAAGCAGAAGTATTTTATATTCACGCTTGTATAGTAGTGTATACTTACATTGTAAATTTTCTTTCAAATTAAATTTGATTAAATTGTGAATTATTATTCATATCTACATTACTTCGTTTTCTTGGTTCGTTAGTTAAGAATTTTAAATTAACATCTGTATGCGAAATAATAAATTGACAGTACTTTGTACTCACAGTTTTGAGCATTTTGTGGTGCTGCTTTCCAGATTCATTGCCATTTGGAATGTATTGGTTGGTTCTTGAAGACATGTTGACAAACTATTATTGTATTACAATATGTAAGCAACAATAACTATTGAAAATAGTGTAGTCTTGGGAGAATCTGAAAACATAGCAAGCCAGCAAGCGCAAAATACCATAGACAAAAAAATTTGTAAATCCAAAGATTTTAGAAGCAGAAATGTGAAATTTTAGCAGGTCACTCTTCTTCTTCGATGCTATTAGCAATAAATATTGATAAACTGTTTTGAGTTCTTGATTATTTCTTTTTCGACCTCTACCAGCTACGCAGATTTTTTTGTATGGCGATGAATGGTTGTACCTAAAAAACATTACATCAGGAAGAATTTTTTCAAATTGCATGCACTTGATTTTTAGCCATGATACTTAGCTACCGTCTTCATCGGTATTCTTATTTTTCATTGAAGAGGTAGCCAAGACCTGTAGGTCAACAAAATTATTACAAGTGTTGATTTAGACATATTTCTCGTTAGTTCATATTTGGAAGTATCAGAAATGCTCAGCAATGATGGTTATTTATCCGGTAGATGGAATGTAGGATCTTTATCAGAATCGGCTGAGGAAAAATCACCATCTGTAGAACTGTAATCTACTATGCAATTTACGTTTGCCTCTTTTAGAGCCATCGCGGTTGAAATAGGTTCTTGCA